>JAKCPI010001435.1:0-17177 GCA_023213315.1 Euborellia annulipes
ATTAGGACTGTATCGCTGAAAACAAATTTGTTAACTTAATTTTAAGACGATGGGGATTAGGAAAATATAGCCTTTCTCTTTATAACAAATATATTTGTATTTAGAATTACTTACAGAACACAGAGATTAAATTATTAATTATCAACAATATACACATACAATATACAATCACACATGCAAACAAGATGGTACCACCTTTCACAATGACACGCGCACACCGATCACCTGGCCTCTCCGCTACTCCTCCATCCCCACTCCTCTCGACTCCTCAATTCCCCTAAATTCAACTAATATTTAACATCCTCCCGCCCTTGAGATATTCTCAAGTTTAAATTATGGGCTCAATTGGGAAAAGGGAAAAAGGGCTACTTTATGTATAGGTCGAAGCAGCTCACCTTGAGCAGTTTTTATTTTTATGACTCTAACCCTTTTATCTGGACCTGGCATAACTTCCATTATGCGACCTACGATCCATTTAGACGGGGGCGTAGGTTGTTGAACCAAGACAAGTTGGTTAATACTCAGGTTATTCTTCGCCTCCGTCCACTTATATCTCTGCATAATAGTGTTCAGATACTCTTGTTTCCATATTCGCCAAAAATGGTTCTTTACTGTTTGCACACGTTGCCAGCGGGTCAAACTCATAATAGGTCTTGAAGGTACATCTCTCTCTGGTAATGCCAATAAAGACCGATTTATTAAAAAGTGTCCAGGAGTCAAAAACTCCAGAGAATTAGGATCATCTGAAGTTGGGCAAAGAGGTCTAGAATTCATCAAAGCCTCTATCTGAATCAATAAAGTTGATAATTCTTCGAAGGTAAACGAGATATTCCTTGATATTCTATGAAGATGGTATTTAAAGGATTTCACAGATGCCTCCCACAATCCCCCCATATGAGGGGCACCAGGAGGATTAAAATGCCATTTTATTAACTGCGAGCTAGAGAAATCTTGACTCTCCCTTTCAAATTTTACTAACTGTTGATAAGTTCTTTTAAGTTCTCCATTTGCACCTTGAAAATTCTTCCCACAATCCGAATAAAGATGCCCCGGAATTCCTCTTCTTCCTATAAATCTCTTTAACGCCGCCAAGAAGGATTCCGACGTTAATGAAGAAACCAACTCCAGATGCACCGCCTTTGTTGCAAAACAAATAAAAACCGCAACATATGCTTTCACAGTTGGTGCCCTCCGCAAAGAACTTGTTTTTATCAATAGAGGACCCGCATAATCCACACCACAATGATAAAATGTCTCAGAAGCCGTCACTCTGGGCAAAGGTAGTGAAGCCATTTGCTGTCCCTCAAAGCGTGGATTAATTTTAAAACAGTCAACACAATCTCTATTCACCTTTCTCACTAAATGTCTTATCCTAATGATCCAGTAAGACTGTCTTAACAAATTTATCATCAGCCTCTGACCCGCATGAAAGTAGGTCAGATGGAAATGACGTACGAGGATTAAGGTGAACCAATGCTTATTTGATAATATCGCAGGGTGCTTTTGTTCAAAAGGAATAGGTGCATACTTCAATCTACCACCAACACGTAAGATTCCACTTTCATCAAGAAAAGGATTCAATGTATAAATTTTACTCTTCCGCTCCAACGATTGTCCTCTCTGAAGAGCACTTAGTTCATCAAAATATGTCTCTTTCTGACACCACATGACACATAAGTCACGAGCTTTTCTTATTTCGGGCGGCAAGAGTAACTTCCGTGAATATTGCTGATGTCCCCTATTGGGTCTATTTGATCTAAATACCAGAAAAGGCCGTCTGACCCATGCCAAAATTCTAAGGGTTCTCCAATATGAAGAACGCTCCTTGAACAAATCGTTACAACTTTCTTTATTCTTTGCACTCTGAAAAAAGGATATCCTCGTTTTTTCTTCAATCTTCAAGTTCGATTCTTCTTCCGAATTTAACGTCATACGTTCGGACATTATTTCAGGAACAAAGCCCTTCCACCAAACTTCAGAAATTATTAACTTCTTTATCGCCTCACCCCTCGAAGCTACATCTGCAGGATTAAATTTTCCTTCAATATGCTGCCATTTCGCCTGAGGCAGAGTTGTTTGAATTGTTGCCACTCGGTTGGCAACAAAAGTACACCACCGATGAGGTTCCGAATTTATCCAGCTCAAAACTATTCTCGAATCGCTTCTACATATGATATTCTTAATCGAAAATGGTAAAATGTTCAGAATATAGCACATAAGGTTTGCTAGAAGAACAGCTGCACATAATTCCAATCGAGGAAGTGACACTGGTTTCAAAGGTGCAAGTCGAGTTCTTGACATTAAAATATTCTGTCTAATTATTCTGTTCCCATCAGTAAGCGCCAGGTAAACTACTGCCGCATATGCCTTCTCCGAAGCATCACAATATCCAATAAGAATTTTGTCCGAATGAAATGGACTCAAGACAAATCTAGGAATTTGAAGCTCTTCCAGCAACGGAAGTTGATGTATAAATTCTCTCCAATATAATTCGTATTCTGGGGGTATTTCGTCATCCCAATCAATATTTAATGTCCAAAGCCTTTGAAACAAAATCTTAAACCTGACAGTTATTGGAGATATCCAGCCCAAAGGATCAAACAACTTCGATATCTGTGATAACATTCTTCTTTTGGTTCCTAAAGCATTATTGTCCTCATTCACAAGAAATCCAAACCTGAAGTCATCTGTCGCGGGGTTCCATTTAAGTCCCAACGTAGATATGGCACTATCTTCTTTCATATCAAATATATTCTTTGAAATCTCGCCATACAAAGCTATTTCCTTCTTGATTATCTCATCATTCGATGCCCATTTGTCTAGATGAAACCCAGCCGATGAAAGAACCCGATTTAAATCCCTGATTAAGCGTATTCCTTCTTCGCAAGTATCAGCTCCCGCCAAAAGATCGTCCATATAAAATGAAGTTCGAAGTAATTGGGCAACATCAGGGTAATCTTCTTCACATTCCTTAGCAACTTGATGCAATACACGTAATGCAATAAATGGTGAAGACACTAGACCAAAAGGCAAAGTTGTTAAACGAAAAACTTGAATATCTTCAGGGCACTCCCTTCGCCATAGCAGTCGAAGAAAGTCGCGATCTTCCGCTGCAATTTTTATCAATGCTTGCATGATTCAAATTCAATCGAGCATCAAGCGGCTTGTACAAAAAAGATTGCACGTGCATGCTTGTCAAGTTTGCATTTACGTGTGTAACCGCCTTAATATATACCCTATATAATAGCCTAATAATAATAAAGAAAAAAAATCAAGTAGGGAATTAAAATTTAAAATATGTAAAGAGGGAATATACGGAGGTAAAATATCGTTAGAAATTTGAATCAAATAGTGTTTTATCATCTAACAATGTAAGCAAACGGGCACGAATGCAAATCCAACACAATAGAACGTTGCCAGCTACATTTCCATAACAAAAACAATACAAGCGAGAGAGAGAAGGTCTTAGTCGCGTTTCGCAACAGGACCCTGGCGGGTGAGAGGTGGGCGTTGCAAAAACCCGCCCGGGATGACCCTCCGCTCATAATATCGATATCCGATGCAATATACAAACATATAAAAAAAAAAGAGGCGTACTAATAAGATTTGAAATTAAGTAATCCTGTTTCGGGAACCTTTTTAGGGCCTCCCCGTTGCTGTCTCATTTCGTTCGCTTTTTTATCTCGCCCGAGATCGGAGAAAATATAATAGGGCTTCCCAATACGGGATTAAATTATTAAATAAATGTCACGAAATATGAAATAAATTTCTGGGGGCAGGGGAAGTCGTATTAAGATAAAAAAAAAAAAAAAAACATCCTCTATCTAATGAAACTCTCCAAGTTTTCTATTTAGCCGAATTAAGATCCATTTCATTTTTGGTTATAAAATACGTAATACACACACACAAAAGCTATGTTTAGAAATTTGATATTCCGTTTGCGTAGCTACGGCATGACGCGCAAACGGCCGGACATAGATAACTTAAATGAAACTTGACAGATAGATGTTGTTGTTGCCCCAAGAAATCTAGAATTATCAAAATTAAAATTCACCGTCCGTTACGAAAAAATCTGGTGTGACTGGCGCACAGCACACAACTTTCTCTTACCTTCGGTAATCGAAAGTTGTGTTCTGTGCTTGTCACACCAGATTTTGTGTCGACATATATTTAGTTCCCGACAGTACGGAACATATGAATTCAGATGTAAAATTTTTAAGTATGGGAAAATATTTATATTTTGTTACCATGGCAACCATTTCTCCTATCCTTCCCTATGAAATACAAGAGTAAAGTGGTCTTCAGAAGATTTCAATCGCAAAATGAGAATATACATTTTAAAGAGCATCTAAAAAATAATTGATTTTTGAATTTAAAAAAAAATCGTTGGAGCAAATTTTGAGAAAATCGAAAAAAACTGAAAAAGTACATCAGTAAAGTACTAGTACTCTTTGGCCGATTTTGATTAAAAGCTTATTTTTTCGGTCCCGGGGGTGTTTAACTTAAATATAAAATTTCAACCTCATAGCTCAATTCCTTCATGCTTAAAATTGAACACACACCCACACACCCACACACCCCACCCACACACACACACACACACAGACAGACCATGTCGCGAAAATCACTTTTTTGGATTCAGGGGACCTCAAAACGTGAAGATCCATCAAAATCTCGACATCGAATTTTTGATATGAATCCAATACTTTCTCTCTATATATATATTACATATATACATAGGTAAGAGAAAGTAATATATATTTATACTCAAATTCCATTGTTGAATTCATAATCAATCACCATAACCAAATAAGATATCAAAAATATACCTGAATTAAGATCGACACCTTATTCTTTTTTACTTTTCTCTATTGAAATAATAAAATTTTTACGGTTATTAGAAGTTTTAAGGTCTTACACGCATAAAGTATTTTATATAAATTTTTTACTTTCTCTTATCTATATATATATGTTAATATATAGAGAGAGAAAGTATTGGAATCATCTCAAAAATTCGATATCGAGATTTTGATGGATATACGTTTTGAGGTTCCCTGAATCCAAAAAACTGGTTTTTCGCGAAATAATCTGTCTGTCTGTCTGTGTTCAATTTTAAGCATGAAGGAATGAAGCTATGAGGCTGAAATTTTATATTTAAGTTATTCACCCCCATAGGGCGTGAAAATAAGCTTTTAATCAAAATCGGCCAAAGAGTAATAGTACTTTACTGATGTACTTTTTCAGTTTTTACTTTCTCTTACCTATGTATATATGTAATATATATATAGAAAGTATTGGATTCATGTCAAAAATTCGATGTCGAGATTTTGATGGATCTTCACGTTTTGAGGTCCCCTGAATCCAAAAAAGTGGTTTTCGCGACATGGTCTGTCTGTGTGTCTGTGTGTCCGTGTGTCTGTGTGTCTGTGTGTCTGTGAACAAAATATCTCAAGAACGAAAAGAGCTAGGAGGTTGAAATTTTATATTTAAGTTAGACACCCCCATGGGACGTGACACGAAGCTTTTGAACAAAATCGGCCAAAAAGTACTAGTACTTTACTGATGCAATTTTTCAGTTTTTTGCGATTTTCTCAAAATTTGCTCCAACGATTTTTTTTTAAATTCAAAAATCAATTATTTTTTAGATTCTCTATAAAATGTATATTCTCATTTTGTGATTGAAATCTTCTGAAGACCACTTTAATCTTGTACTCCATAGAAAAGATAGGAGAAATGGTTGCCATGGTAACAAAATATAAACATTTTGCCATACTTATAAATTTTACATCTTGAAAATCGAATGTACCATACTGTCGGAAACTAAATACATGTCGACACAAAAAATCTGGTGTGACAAGCACAGTGCGCCAGTCACACCAGATTTTTTTTTTATTTTCTCAAAATTCGCTCCAACGATTTTGATTAAAATTCATAAATCAACTAGCCGCGCCGCCCGCCTTCGGCGGGCTCCGCGTCTAGCCAGGGGGCTTCGCCCCCTGGACCCCCCGCCAGCTGGCTCGGGCCCGCCTGCGGCGGACCCTCGCCTTTCTTAATTATGAGAAACGGGCTGGCGGTCTAGACAGGGGGGCTACACCCCCCTGGACCCCCCGCCAGCTGGCTCGGGCCGCCTGCGGCGGACCCTCGCCTTTCTTAATTATGAGAAACGGGCTGGCGTCTAGAGCAGGGGGCGTAGCCCCCCTGGACCCCCCATCAGCTGGCTCGGGCCGCCTGCGGCGGACCCTCGCCTTTTCTTAATTATGAAAAGAAAATTATTATTACTAACAACTAAGTATTCCAGTCCAGTGCCTGCTTGAGGATTTGTTTACATTCAAAGAATACACAACTGCAAAGAATACTTAAATATTTCTCTATACATTTCCTATGGGAGAAATCGTAACTTTAGCAATTAATAACTCAAAAAGTTATAGGAATTTCGGAACCCGAGTATTTTTCCGGGACTCTCCATAACGTCCTTTATAAGACTGCAAAATTTCGTTTCAAAATTCCAACGGGAAGTTGGTCAAACAGAGCGTGACAGACGGACAGACGAGACGGACAGACGGACACACCGCAATTATTATATATAGGCCTAGATTATTTTTCAGATCCTCTTTAAAATCTATATTCTCATTTTGCCATTGAAATCCTATGAAGACCACTTTACAAGAGTCTTGTACTTCATAGGAAAGATTGGAGAAATGGTTGCCATGGTAACATATAAATAAATATTTTTCCAGGTTTATAAATTTTACATCTTGAATTCTAATATATCGGAAACTAAATATATCTCAACACGAAAAAATCTGGTGTGACAATCACAGCACACAACTTTCTCTTACCTTCGGTAATCGAAAGCTGTGTTCTGTGCTTGTCACACCAGATTTTTTGACATTTAAACTTTGAATATTTTATGATATTATGTTAATCATATTTTCAAATTATAAAAAATATTTTAAATTTGACGTGTGAGAGTCGAAAAGATTTATAGAAATTAGGCAACTTCGATGACCAACTTACAAAGTTATTTTAGTTGTCATGTAGTAGAGATTGGCCGAAACGTCTGTTTTATTGGTAAAATTCGGCCTGGCTACATCCTCGCTATTCCAACAACAATAAACAATTAATGTCATTTCATATCTATAGAGTGGATAAATTTATTCAGATTCAAGGTAGGCAAATTCTGATTGTCCAAATTTCTAAATTCTCAAGAGCCAACTCCTCTTATTAATTTCCATTAATATGCCCATGCATTCAAAGAGATCTCTTCATCAAAAACCAAATTAATTGGTAATTTTGAGTGCAACAAACAAAGCAAGCATCCCATGGATTGAATCTCTATTTTCAATTAGATACAGATTATGATACCACAGACACAATTTTTACAAGTAGCTAGTGCCGAATATATTTTTTTATTTTCCTAAAACAAACAGTTCTAAGTAATTATTCCAAACTCAAAATACTCTTTCAGCCCGAATACTGAGAATTTTTTTGGCTTCCAGTACTTTTATAAAATCTAGTACCGAGAAGTGCTGGGAGTGTTTTTAGTATTAAATACCCCCAGGTCTCTTTACAAATATCACTCTATGTTTTTCTAAATCTATTTTTTTTTTTTTATATAAAAATATTTTATACATACTTTTTTAAATGTACTTATAAAAATATTATTTTGAATTCATTCTATATTTTTATTTAATTAAATTCGATATTTCCCTTTTAAATAGTGTAAATAAATATCAAAGTAAAATAACTAAAAATTAGAAAAACTTTCTCTCTGATATTAAAATTTTTATATGTTTAATAATTATATAGATAGCTTTATGAAAAAAGAAAATTTCTTTACATTTATTTTTAATGCTATGTTATTTCGTAATGATCAGAAATTGTTGTTTTAATTTAATATTAAGGGCTGTTTATTAATTTTGATATAAAACGCTTGGCTTTAGGGTTGTTGTGTAAAATTTCCATTATCTCCTTATATATCTCTAGAGAGGGTTTTTTGGGGGAGGTCTCCCTTTGCTCTAATGGATTAGTCGATACCTTCTAGGGGGAGAGAAGAGTATATATCGGGATTAGAGTTGGGGGTAAGACATCTCAATTAGCTCAAATAAATGACTTTGCCACTTAGTTAATTTTCAAACGATCAAACGGATAAATAAATTCAAGCACAAATAAATAAATGAAAAATCAAATAGAGGAATAAAATTATTAGTGAAAACTTGATATTGATGTTTTCTTTTTTTTGCACATTTTGCCCTCGAAATTGTTTGAAGCACACTTGGCTCTTGTGTACTTAAAGAGGAAAGTATAGGAGATTGAATATGTCGACACGAAAAATCTGGTGTGACAAGCACGGAACAATTTTCAAATACCGAAGATAAGAGAAAGTTGTGTGCTGTATGACTAGTTTTTTTTTTTTTTTTTTAACGAATTGGAAAAAAAAATAAAAAATAAAAAAAAGTGCTTACAATAGTAAAGTAATAGTATCCGGATTTCCTCAAAGATGAGACCTATCGAAATAGTAATTATACATTTCAAATTTGAAAAGAATGGTTAAGCTGCAGTGGCGTAACGTACGCCCCCGCAGACCCCGCGATGCGGGGAGGGCCCCGGACCTTGGGGGGGCCCACGGGCCGGGCCGGGCTAAAAAACTGTATTTCCTCAGGGCTCCGTAAAAACAGAAAAATTTAGATTAAAAAAAAAATTAATGTGATGAAGACAGGGGCAGCCTGGTGGATATTATTGAATATTGATATTATTATTCACCCTTTTCAAAAAAAATTAATGAAAATTTGTCTTTGAAAGGCCCTAAGGGTTCAGGGATTTACTGTATTTAAAAAATATTTTTTGTAAGGTCTAATAATGGGGCCCGAAATAAAGGTTGCGGGGGGGGGGGGCAGCTAAAAAACGTTACGCCACTGTTAAGCTGTTTTGTATATTGCTCGTTTCTTGGTATAAGAAAATAAATAAAATCGACAGTGCAAATATCACTTCAAATTATAATTATTTAAAAATGCATTACCTTTGAAAAGTTTCAATTGTTTTTATATATGTAACAAAATATTTAAATAGGTCTATCTTTTTTTCACTTATTAGAGTCCTCATTACTTTTGGCTAACATCAAAAAGTGCCAGTTATTATTACATCAACAAAATAATAGATCGGGCAATTAAAAAAAAAAGATCCAGCCATCTTTTTTTGAATCAAGAGAACGCCTAGGAGTTAGGCAACCAGAAGAAACGAAAGAGAAGAAGAAAGGAGAGGCTTAGCTCTCCTCCTCCTATGAATACACTAGAAGGAGGAATATGGCAAGCAATAGGTGGTGTGGGTGGGAACGAGGAGTTTTTCTCCCTTCTCCGTCCCTTCTATTCGTTTACGCTACTGGTTGCCTAACTCCACAGGCGCTTCTATAAATTAAAAGAATTGTTCTTCTTGCCTACTTTTCTTATTGACACGAGAGTTATTTGATCCTTATCTTCAACATACCTCTATAAAATTATATAAATAAATATTAGATAATTTATAAGCATGTATTCCTAATTTGTCAAGATGGCAAATGCCGTATTAAGTATCCTATCGTTCGTATGAAGTGCAAGAGTAAAGTACGCGTCAAACAATTTTACGAGTAATACGGTATACATTTTACAGAAAATCTAAAAAATACTGATTTTGAGAAATGGATGCTTATATAGAAATATATATTACTATTAATAAAATAAGAATATGGCCACTTGATGTACGAGAAAAAATGTATTAAACAAGCTTTAAAATTATAATTTTAAATCCAAATTAAAATCTACAGAGGACAAATTAAATTTCTGTTTTTCGAACACTAATAAATATATTCACAAGAGATTATTAATTTCACTCTGATAACTTTTTGCCTATTAATAGTCATCGCTTTGGCAGTAAATTAATTTCGATAATGATTTCAAAATGAGTTCTCCCCCCACCACTTTTTTCTCTCTTTGTTTTTTTCTCTCTTTCTCTGCTCATGAATAGGAATTCGTTTTCAAACTAAACTCTTGTTGATTAGTTTTAAATACCCTCTAAAATTTATACCCTTTTAAATAAACTTGAACGAAAACTTTGTCGCTGTTTGACAATGATAATTACCGAGTTATCTTCAGTATAAATAAATACAATTAAATGAAAATGAACTCGTAATTAAACTTGGCTACAACTTCGCGCTTGTAAAGTTTTTTTTAGTGAATTGTCTTTTGAACAAAAAAAAAAAAAAATAAAAAAGAATAAAAAGGGATTTTTTTTTGAATTTTAATAAATTCACCTTTCAATTTTATTGCGTTTTTATGAAAGCCAAGAGCGTCCCTAACAGTAGGGGGAGGGCCCTTAACTTAGACTGGGTTCTCACCTTGAAACGAAAAGAACCCTTCCTCAGAGAACTGTTTCTCTAATCAGAGACAAGACTGGCATTTTGCCTTTAATATATGAGTCTTGACAAAATGTGGATTTTATAACTCGATAATCATTAATGTGAGACGACAAGAATAGCAGCTAGATAATATTTCATTTATTAGGCTCTCTATTCTGAGGTTTCGGTCCTGGTCAAAGACCACCCTCAGAGCTATAACATCAGAGAGTATATTTTTTGTGAAAATTATATAGAGATTATGACATGGTATTTTGCCCGTTTAGCCGGTGGCCATTGGGCTATAATCTTATATTTATATGGACCCTGTTACGCATTAGTGTGTCAAGCGCCAAAAAAAAAGTCCTAAAAAAATTTATATTTAATGTTACTTGCACAATTGACAAAAAATTATATATAATCGAATGAAAAACAAAAAACTTAAATGTTAATTTTCTCAAAACTCGGTAGCTGGCGCTTGACACACTAATTCGTAACAGGGTCCATATATAAAACAATATAAACAAAACAATATAAATACAATATTAAAGCAAAATAAAAGCAATATAAATACAAAGGCGGAGTTAAAAAAAATTCAAGACATATGCAGACAAAATTATTTCTTTTATTGTGCCGTTTCAGGCTGACGTTTCGGCCACTTGTATAGGCCATCTTCAGAGCCGGTGGCGAGAATAAATGAAATTTAAAATTTCAGCGACACCCATCCCCTCCGCTCATAAGAACAACGAAAGAAACATAACTCAAGACAAAATAAAGACAATATCAACAAACTAAGAACAAACGCATCTAAATTTGTACAAGCTAAAGTTACATCGTACAAAATACATGATAAAATTACATATTGGTAGCCTATAAATTGGAGAAATAAATAGACTACATTGCCTGCTGTCAGTGAATGCCTATATTGACAGCACGCAAGGTATTTATAATTTGTTTCACAAATTCAATTGTTTATATTTACCCTATTTTCCAGGATTTGATACCTGTATGATTTTGTTTTGATTTTTTTTTTTTAATTAACGAAAAATGTCTTTTTTTTCTTTGATTAGTTCAAAAAATATTCAGATTAAAATCTTTTAAAAATTTTTAAATTTTAAAAAAAAAAAAAAATAATAACATTTTTTAAAAAAAATTTGGGTAAAATGTACCTCCCGGGTCGATTTACTCTAAAAATTGATAAAAAAATTCAATATGAGGAGAGGGAATAATTAAATAATCCATCATCGGCTCCCTCCCTCTTCTTCAATCAAAACACAAAAAAAAAAAAAAAAAAAAAAATTTTTTTTCTTTGACTCAGGGAGGTCTAAAACGTGGATAATCATCGAAATCTCGAAATCGAATTTTTTGTCGATTACAATACTTTCCCTCTATGAGAAAGTAAAAATCCAAGAAGAAATGATAAGAATTTTTATTTTCCACCAAACGTCTTGTAAGAAACAAGACTCTGTTGACCCCGAAATAGAGACTTGCAATTAAGAATTTATGATTTATAATATGTTTTTTTTCTTTCATTTTTTTTTTATTTTAAAACATTCACACTTTTTCTCATTCACACTCACACTCACACACACATTCCACAGTCTTTTCGACAACTTAGGCCATTTAAGACTTTAGACGATAACCGTTGTAATATATATTATCTATTGTGGATTGAGGCATTTCTATTTAAGCCATCTGGTATCCAAATGGCTTAAATAAAATCATCGGACTGCCTGGGTCCGAACCCGCGACGTTTGGTATAGGAGGTAGGCACGCTACCTACTATGCCAAGCCCGGGGGCTTCTTTCATTTGTTTTCGGCCTTTGCATAACAACTTTTTCGTCTCTTATTATGAGCGGCATCTTGAATTGATTCTGTTTATACGGCCCGTTAAGTGCTTTTCAAAACTCTATTACATTGTCAGAAAAAATTGTTTTTCCGCATAGTAGCAGTCGCCTTTGACCATTTCTCATTTTGACACTTTGCAAGCTGTTTTGTTAACGTTCCGATTAAGTAACAAAGAAGATCATATTCATTTTCATAATAATAAATATTGTATATCCATGGGGGGTACAGAACGTGCAGTTGCACGGGCCGGCAAGTTGTAGAAAAAAAGGATTTTTGAAAAAAATCACTGTCTATATGCATAGTGATAAAATCGAATAAACTAAATAAGACTCTATATTACAACAAAATCTGGTGTGACTGCCGCTCAGCACACAACTTTCTCTTACCTTCGGTAATCGAAAGTTGTGTTCTGTGTTTATTACACCAGATTTTTTTGTGTCGACATTTATTTAGTTTCTGACAGTAAGCTTACGGCACATTTCTTTTTACTCACACTTTTTTCCCATACACATTTGGTATGTTAATAAAAACAAGGGGGGGCCTGGGATCCGAACCCTTGGCATAAAAGGTCAGCACGCTAGCCACTAGACCAAGCCCGAGGGCTACGACACATTTGAACTTAGGATATAAAATTTATCAACATCGGAAAATATTTATATTTTATTACCATGGCAACCTTTTCTCCTATCTTTCCTATCAAGTACAAGAGTAAAGTTTGCTTCAGAAGATTTCAATGGCAAAATGAGACTGTACTGTACATTTCAAAGAACATATAAAAAATAATTGATTTATGAATTTTAAACAAAATCATTGGAGTGAATTCTGAGAAAATCGAAAAAAACTGAAAAAGTATATTAGTAAAGTACTAGTACTTATTAACAGATTTTGTTTAAAAGCTTATTTTCTCGCTCCAGGGGGGTATCTATCTTAAATATAAAATATAATATATTCTTTCAAGCTTAAAATTACACACACACACACACACACACACACATAGACAGACAGACAGACCATGTTGCGAAAACCACTTTTTGCACTCAGGGTATCATTCACACCAGATTTTTTGCTTTACAGTTTAATATTTATTAAAGCGGTCAGTCAGTTGCCCAAGTTATAATTACATTTTGATTTCTCTCTCTAAGTCATTAGTGTCAGCCCTGACACGTGGTAACTCTGAAGAGTAACTCTCATGCGAATACTACTGAGATGGGTTCCCGTTTCCTTCCTCAGGAGGAGACATCTCAAGCAGAGTTGGATAATTTATTGCTATGAGGTGGATTTGAACTCGAGTTTTGATTATAAGCTTTACCTCCTCGGCTAATTGCCTCTAATTTTTGATTTATTTTCCTATATTTTAACGAACAAACTTGTTATTGAGTAGGCATTTTACCTACAAATAAAACAATGATCAAGGGCAGGTTAGATAAGAAAAAGGAGGAGGGGTATATTTTTTTTTTTTTGCACGGGTCTGTGTATATCGCCCGCCTGCTGAGCGAATGAAAAAACCCTCTGATAGTCCTTCAAATTAAAGTTTGTTATCAACTAATATTTATTCTGAAATACATTAAGATTATAGGGAGTAAATTTAAATAAATTTTCCAAATAGAACAAACACTCACTTTATATTTAAATATAAGTAGAAGATTGATTAATTAAATCCTGTAAATTAGTTGGAAGGAAATGCAAATGTAGTTGAACAACATTGCGGGTCCTCTTTTTTGAACCCCCCCCCCCCTCCTTCCTAGTCACACTCCGCCGCCGCCACCTACACTTCCTCCTTTCACCCTCGAGGGGCTCATATATGAGAGATCTAATTTGGAATATATTTTCCCCTTGTGGTGAATAATCCATTGTTTGAAGCTGCAAACGAGAGCCCAGATTTGTATATTTGCAAAAGGGGGGAAGTTGTAAAATCCACAGAAAAAAAGAAAAAAAAAAAAGGAAAATCAACCCCTTCCATAGCTATGGACACACTAACCCCTTTGGGGGTCGTCACGCGAAAGAATAATTAGTATTTATGGGTGTCGGCTTCTAATGAAACCGGGCGCGAACCCAGGACCCTTAACGAGGCCAATTATCCTAAAAATTCGATATTATAAATTACACCTCCGAGTTGGAAGGTCGTCTCTCTCTCTCTTTCTCTCTGGCACACACAGAATGTAATAAACGGGTTTCGTACAATATTAATTAATTTGAGTAAAGTCCAATCAAAGGCCTTCGGCAAAACGCAACAAAAAAGATATATAACGGGGGAAGTATTTAATTATAAATTTATACTCTGATTCTAAGTAAATTTCATTATGAACTAACTTAGTCTAATTTAGAAATTCAATATTAAGATTTTATTTTTTTTTTTTTTGGGAGATTTTAATTAAAAAATTAATTTTAATGAATAATTAAGATTTAAATACATAAACAAACCCCCTCTGCCGTGTACGAGTTAAAAATAACGACATATGTCAATATTGATAAACTCAAAAGTTAAGAAGAGTGGGTTAGAATTTGTTTACAGTAGATCATATAGAAATAAATGTGCTTGAATCACTGTATCGTTAATAATATACACTACAGTTATTGTTTGAAGTATACAAAATTCATATCTATGTTACGTTTTGGAAACCCTTTTTTTAGTATACGAGTCTCATTCCATTTTTTCAAACTCAGGTTTCGGCTGTTTTTTTGGCCGAAACCGAAACTTCGCGGTTGGTTCCTAGTTTCTTTGAATAATCTTAGATCAGAAAAATTAACTAGATAGCTCGCCCCTCTCCCTCCTCGGCAGGAATTCAGATATTCCGACACTGTCATTTTGTTTACCTACTTTTTCCAGTCTTTCTTCTTTGATATTTATATACTTGAATAAAAAAAATACATGGTAGAAGATTGGCTTCAATTTTAATTGGATTGGCTACCAATAAATAGAGACGGGGTCTAAATGGCCTTAGATACCGAAAAAAGATCTCAAATGAAATTAAAAAAAAATACTTAATTTTAAACTGCCCGCACAGCACAAAATATTGCAGCAATGTTGCTGAAATATTGCTAATCTTCCTCAATATTGACAATATTGCAACAATATTGATGCAATATTGCAGCTCAAACAGCAACATTGCAGTAATATTGCTGTAATGTTGCAAAAAGGCGGACATAGGAATATTGCAACAGTATTGCTGCAATGTTGTTGCAATATTCCTAGCTTGAAATATTGCCGCTGAAATATTGCCAATATTGCTGCAAGATTTGCAATATTGATTACAATATTTCTGCAATATTTTGTGCTGTGTGGGTGGTACCGTTGGCCCTAGTTGAAACATTATGATTTAATCAGAGAATTAATTTCAAGTAAGAAAACCAAAACCCAAGGTTTTTGGTTTTAATAATTTATTTATTAATATAAACACTCCTCAGAAGTGAATTACATACATACAGTATGTAATTTACTTCTGAGATGACACATCTTGTGTCGAAACAATTATTAAGTGTTTATATTAATAAATAAATTATTGAAACAAAAAACCTAGTGTTTTCTTACTTGAATTTAATTTTCTGATTAAAAGAAAAAAAATGCATCAGATGATAAAAATTCTCACCAGTCAAGTAAAAATTTTTGGAAATTAATCTATTCCCGAGTAGAAACTTAAGTCGGACATAGAGCCTTCTATAGTCAGTCCTGGGGGGGGGGGGGGTCCCTGTTAAATTAGGTCCGACTTTGAACCAATTTGGAAACATTTATTTAAATCATTTGGTTACCAAATGGTATAAATAAATGTGCCTGGACCCCCTAATATATAGTATAACGGTAATTTAGTATCGTTAAAGTCTATATGGCCTAAGATGTCGAAAAGACTAGAAATATAAAAAAACTTTCGATTTTCCAAAATTATTTCTAAATTATATTTATTGGTAAATAGACTTGACTTTATTGACATTTGATTGAATTAAGTTGAATTTTTTTTTTTTTTCTGACCCTATTCAATTTTCATTCTCTTTGTTTTCTTTGGTTTAAAGCCCTTTTTAGTCAAATAGTATAAGTGTCCCTTCTTGTTACACCTTTTTTCCATGTTCTTTTAAAATTTTTTCTCTTTTTAGTAATCCTATAAAATTTTAAAATATCTTTTTCTCCTTTAAACCTAACTTCCCCCCCCCACCCCCTCCCCCCCTTCTCTTTCCTTCCTTCTACTCCATTGGCTTGTTGTTAATGAATATTTAGGCCTTCTCTTCTCATTTCAAAAACAATTGACTGAAAAGTTGAAAAGGGTAGTATACTATTGCCAAGTCTCTATTTGTTTTAACTTAAGTACACCTAATCTCAGAGTAAATAAGTTTGCAACTTAAGGCCTTTAAGTAATAAATAGCCCAGCTTCGAACTTAAACAAACAGTTTAGTCACCAACTGTTCAAGTGACGATTTACCATCGAAATTTGATAGCCAAATTAGATAGAAAAGTTTTCTCGATAATAAATAAAACAATTAAAATAGAACTTTGCATTCTTTATTCCTTTTTACTTTCTCTTACCTCTATATATATGTTAATAAAGGGGGGGGGTAAGTTAGGCACCCCCATGGGACGTGACACGAAGATTTTCTCAAAATTCGTTCCAACGATTTTTTTTTAATTCAAAAATCAATTATTTTTTAGATTCTCTTTAAAATGTATATTCTCATTTTGTCATTGAAATCTTCTGAAGACCACTTTACTCTTGTACTCCATAAAAAAAGAAATGGTTGCCAGGGTACAAGCACAGTACACAACTTTCTCTTACCTTCGGTAATCGAAAGTTGTGTGCTGTGCTTGTCACACCAGATTTTTTCATTATAATAAAATCACAAAGTAAATTTTTATTTAGTCAAATACTTGTATCACTTTGGAATTGTCAAAAATTCCTGAGATAAATTAAAATATTTTATTTTAAGTGGCTCTGAGTGTGTTTTCAAAACTATCACCATTTTCAAATTCGATTTCTTA
>JAKCPI010001438.1:0-21980 GCA_023213315.1 Euborellia annulipes
TATTTTTTAAATAATAAATATATTTTTTACATTGTCCATTTATTAATTTCGATTAAAATTTTCCTATTTCGTTAATTTTTTTTTAATTTATAGCCAATTTGTATATTGTTGTATCAAAAGGCGCCAAAATTTGTTTTGCCCGAGGCGCTCAAACCCCTAGAACCGGCCCTGCCAAAACCCATATGAATTTCAATTAATTATTTAGTAAATAAAAATTAAAAATTGTAGAATATATAATTATTTGTTTATTCTTAATGAAAATTAAAGTTGGGAAAATTAGGGCAAAATCGTTCAAGTTTTAGCTATTAAAAATTTGCTTCCCCCTCCCGGACGAATACAAGGGGGGTAAAGTGGGTAATTATCCCCCCTCCCCTGAGATTTGAGAATTTTTTTTCTGAAAAAATTATTTTTTTATGTAAAATTTTAAAAATTAATACTTAAAAATTTGATTTGTATATTCTGGTAAACAAGTACAGATTGGGCCTTTAAATTACTGAAATTAAGAAAAATTGTGTGCTGTGCGACCAGTCACACCTATTACCCCCCCCCCCCTCGGGGGGGATTAACAGGGGGAGGGCGGTAAGAGGCACCGCCCCCCCCCCCCCCGAGAAGAAATTCAAAAAGTTATAAAAACTAGTAATCTAAAGAAATTATGATTTCTCGCTCTTTAATTTCAATTGAATTTGTTACCAATCAATTTAAAATAAATAGGAAAGGGGTCTAAACGGCCATAGATGCCGACAAAGTCCTTAAATAAAAAAAAAAATTGAAAAAAAAAAAAAACCGCCCCCCCCCCACCGACAAAATTGCATTAATCCGCCCCTGAAGAGGTGTACCGTAGGATTAAAAGAAATACAAACAAAATATTTTGTACTTCTTTTAAAGATGAGATGCGGTATACTAATAGAGATATTAAGATTCAGTATTGCTGGGATTTTCTTCATTCCAGGTTACGTGGCCTGGATGAAGTAACCGACCCGAAGCCGTAAGTTTTAAGTAGGGTCCGAACGAAACAAGATTTTCAGCCGAAACCGAAACCGAATATTCGACCTCGATCTTAGTTTCGGCCGAAACCGTAACCGAAACCGAAACTTGTATTTCCTATAAAAAATTATTATTATTTTAACTTTTTTTTTTTTGAAATTTTTTCCGCCCTGCGGAAAATTTTTTTCCCTCCCCTTGAAAATCATTTTACCCCCTTTTTTTAGGGAGACTAAATTTTTTTCAGCACCTTTTCCGCTTTTGCAAATCATTTGACCTTTTTTTTTTTTTTTTGCATGCGAGTCTCATCCCATCTTTTCAGACTCAGGTTTCGGCCGGCCGAAAGGGTTCGGCTACTTTTTGGCCGAAACCGAAACTACGGCCGAAACCAGGATTTTTGGCCGAAACTGGCCGAAACCGTAACCGAAACCGAATATTCGGTCGGTTCCTAGTTTTAAGGCGTTTTCGGCGGCTAAGGCCATTTTTAACTGATATCCGAAAATTTGTAATCGCTCGGTTCGATCATTAGTCGACAAATTTGAGATTCTGCATTAATAAGAGCAGAGTAAGAAAAATAAAACCAAATGATTTGGTTCCTTAATGGTCATCAATTAATTGTGTAATCGTTTCCTCACTTAGTCATATAAATTTTAAAATATTCAAATTGTCATTTTATGAACAAATTAATGATGACCATTAAACAATAATAGTATGTTTTATGACTTACCGACTCGTTTCCCAGGAACTCCACTACCACGTGTTCCAGGTTTCCCGCCCAGCACGTGTATATCTCCTGTGTTCAGCCTCCTTCTGCCTACTATACATGACAGAAGGGTCGTTTTGCCACATCCACTTGCGCCTAACAGTCCATAACTGAAAACAAAAAGAAAAAAAACAATTATTGTTGTGTGGATTAGCTGGGCATACACGGAGAGTAGAACTGTCGGTTTTGACCGGGGCGGTCCAATCTGTCGGGTCGATCCGCCACGGTTAAAACTTTCGTTATCAATTTGGCTTAAAAAAGTGGAGAGTTTGATCTGTCGGGTTGGACCGGGGCGGACCAATCTGTCGGGTCGATCCGCCACGGTTAAAACCGTCATTATCAATTTCGTTTAAAAAAACGGGAGAGTTTGATCTGTCGGGTTGGACCGGGGCGGACCAGTCTGCCGGGCCGGCTAAAACCGGCACGGTTAAAACCGTCATCACTCACAAACGTAAAGAGAAAAAACCCGCAGATAAACCCGTATAGTTGGCCCGCCACGGGCCAAACCGTACGTGTATGGGCAAAATCTTTGGACCGGGGGCGGCAGTTTTAACCGCTGATTTGACCAAATCCGTGGACTTTTCGTCTTGACGAAAGTTTTGCCTGCCGACTAGACAGATCAAGTCAAGAATCCATTGGAATTTCCAAGAAAAATGGAAATAGAAAATTATTTTAAAAAAAAAAAGTAATTAATCCTTTCTTCTCCTTTAAATAAAATCTTTAATTATCTGATTCTGAAGCTGCCAAAATAGGATTTAAGGTTCCCTGAGTCCATTTAAGTAGTTTTTGGAATGATGTCTGTGTGTATGTCTGTGGTATTTTGCACACATAAACTAGATGTAAAGGTCAAGAACTGGAAAAGCTTTTGGTAAACATCGGACCATTAGGGGGCGCTTTAGAAAGAGGGCCAATATTTTTTTCTTACATAACCTATAATTTTTTTTTTTTGTATATTCAGAAACTAGACTTTCTCCCGAGTAAAATGCTAGGTCTATATAATATTTTGTATCTCTAATTTGCCATGACCTTAAACGATATTTAAAAAAAATAATAATAATAAATTTGTTTTTGTGAATGGTGATTAACTAAAATATTTTAGAACATATTAATAGCTTAATTAATTAATAGGGGAGGGATAACTTATTTTCTTTTAAAAATAAATTTGTAAAAAAATTTTTGAAGTAAATATGTCCTCCCCTACCCCCTCCAAAAATCGCGACTTAAAGAGATGGTCCGGGGCGGTCAAAACTGTCGCTTGTCCACTAACGAAAAGATCAGACCGTGAGTTCGGACCGCAGTCCAATCTGTTAGATTGATGCGTGGCGGTCAAAACTGGCGCGTGCTCACTAACTAAAAGATCAGTCCGTGAGATTGGACCGCAGTCCAATCTGCTCGATTGATGCGTAGCGGTCAAAACTGGCGCGTGCTCGCCCACTAACTTAAAGATCGGATCGTGAGTTTGGACCGCAGTCCAATCTGTTAGATTGATGCGTGGCGGTCAAAACTGGCGCGTGTTTCGCACAACTAAACGTAAAGATAAATCCGTGCGTTTGGACCGGCACGGTCAAAACCGATTGTTCTACCTCTCCGTGTATGCCCAGCTATTGGAGGGGGCCTCGAACACATTTTTTTTTAATATCACCCTCCCCCTTCTCCCATACTCAAAAAATATTTTTAAAATACTATTTTCGCCTGAGCCTTGAGGGGCCCGGGCCCTCTCAAAGACAAATTTTCATAAAACTGGCCATAAAAATATAGATATTGGCCTATACCCGTATAAAAGTATATAGATTTGAAAAAATTTTTTGGGGGCCCTTATATAAGCCCCTGAGAAAGAGGGAAGGCACAAAATTTGACCCACATCTCAAAAAAGGTTCGCCTTTCCTGAAATAGAGCCTACGGTCGAGAGTTTAAATCTAATTCTAGCCAAACATATTGTGCCAGTTTGATATTTAGATTTATTTCTTATATTAGTAGAAAAGTGAAACTTATTAAGTCTCTCAGCTGACATTTACTCTTTTCCTATTTTCATTTCTTTTAAAGAAATAAAGTTTCTGATAATCAAATATTCATTCTTCTTAATTTATATATTTATTCATCATATTAAATATCTCCTTTTACTTTCTCTTACCTATGTATATATGTATATATAGAGAGAAAGTATTGGATTCATGTCAAAAATTCGATGTCGAGATTTTGATGGATCTTCACGTTTTGAGGTCCCCTGAATCCAAAAAAGTGGTTTTTGCGACATGGTCTGTCTTGTGTGTGTGTCTGTCTGTGTGTCTGTCTGTCTGTGTGTCTGTGAACAAAATATCTCAAGAACGAAAAGAGCTAGGAGGTTGAAATTTTATATTTAAGTTAGACACCCCCATGGGACGTGACACGAAGCTTTTGAACAAAATCGACCAAAAAGTACTAGTACTTTACTGATGCACTTTTTCAGTTTTTTTCGATTTTCTCAAAATTTGCTCCAACGATTTTTTTTTAAAATTCATATATCAACTATTTTTTAGTTGCTCTTTAAAATGTATATTCTCATTTTGTGATTGAAATCTTCTGAAGACCACTTTACTCTTGTTCTCCATAGAAAAGATAGGAGAAATGGTTGCCATGGTAACAAAATATAAACATTTTGCCATACTTATAAATTTTACATCTTGAAAATCGAATGTACCATACTGTCGGAAACTAAATATATGTCGACACAAAAAATCTGGTGTGACAAGCACAGTACACAACTTTCGATTACCGAAGGTAAGAGAAAGTTGTGTGCTGTGCGCCAGTCACACCAGATTTTTTGTTTGAGCCGAGATGATCAGCTCAGCAAATGTTTCATAATTTCTTTATTATATAACATTTATTTTTTATTGGGAATAATCTTTTAATCAAGAAGTTAATTCAACATTAACTTTTGGCAATTTCTTGATAGTTATTGTGTTTGTACAGTGTTATTTGCTAACAATGTTCGTTTTTATATAATGTTTTTTCTAGACTATAATTTTATACTGTTTTTTTTTTTTGTAAACTATATATTTTTGTAATAGGTTTTTATTGTACTTATATTGTTGTATTATTGTATTTAATTTTTTTTTTTTGTTATACAAATTTTGTAAAAATATATTTTGTAACGACTTTTAGCCCAATGGCGGTAAGCCAAAGGGGCAGAATAAAAAAAAAAAACTTTTGGCAAGAATCGACCCAACATAAAACTCAAAATATTTACTATATAGCATCATAATTTTTGTATTTATTCGGTAGCGCAAGTCTCACACAGACTTATACACAGGAAGCCCATGGGTGTTTCCGCCTCTCTCCATCATATGAACTTAATTGATTTGAGCCAATTTATATTTTATCGTTCAGAACTAGAAACACAGATTAAGAAGTGAGAGCTCTACATCTGCTCTAAGCAGGAATTTTAATTAGAAGGTTGCATTCAGTTCATTCATGGCAATTATTATTATTTTTTATTATAAAAAAAGATCTGGCAACACTGTCTCATAATAAATATTACTCCTTCCTCGATGGAATCACTGACTGTCCTTGCTGTATAAATATCCAATAGATAAAAACAACTCAAGAAATATTTTTGCCAGCCGACAGCATAATCAAAATAAAAAGGTATTTCCCACATTCTCTCTCTTCTTTTATCGATGCACTTTTCTGCTGGAGTTCCCCGCCGATTAGCAAGAGAAATTTATGCTTTTATATTATTGTATATATCCACATTAAATAATTACCTTCCTTTCTATTAATATCCTCCCATTTAGGATTACTAATCAAAATCTCTATCTATCTTGTTAGTCACCTCATTGGTAGTCAAGTCTGGTAAAAATTCAAGTAAATGGATTTAAATTTCCATACGCAACGAAACATCACACCGGGGCTTCCAAGTATTCTTTAATATTCTTTACAAATATTTAAAATTTTTTCCTCTGTTTGTATTTGTTTAATTTTGCAATATTAAATAATTTATTGATTCTTTAACTATAGTAAAATAAGTGTCATTTTGTGTATAAATCGATATTTTTTACTTTCTCGTAATTAGGGAAAGTATTGTGGGGCCTAATTGTAAAAAATTTGATTTTAAAGATTCTTTACGTTTTAGGCTTACCAGAGCAAAATAAGTTTTTTTTTTTTTAATTGGGATCCTTTTTTGGTAAGCAAATAGTTAATAAAACCACATTTTTCAAATTTACGTTCAATTTGCAAAAACCGATCAGACATATGCTATTACCGTAAGATTCTTCTATCTTGGCCTTATCCGTATGTAGGGTCGGAAAAATTAATTTATAAAGAAATGAAACCGAGCTAAAAGCAAGCTGACCCATCTCACGGCCATGACCCTCAATAAGAAAAAATCTGGTGTGACTGGTTGCACAGCACACAACTTTCTCTTACCTTTGGTAATCGAGAGTTGTGTTCTGTGATTGTCGCACCAGATTTTTTATTTGTCGAGATATATTTAGTTTACACCGATATATTAAAATTCAAGATGTAAAATTTTTTTTTTTTTTTTTTTTTTAAACATTCACACTTTTTTTCTCATTCACACTCACATTCACACACACATTCATACAGTCTTTTCGGCAACTTAGGCCATATAAGACTTTGACGATAACCGTTGTAGAGAATATATCTATTGTGGGGTCAGGCATTTCTATTTAAGCCATCTGGTATCCAAATGGCTTAAATAAAATCATCGGACTGCCTGGGTCCGAACCCGCGACGTTTGGTATAGGAGGTAGGCGCGCTACTTACTACGCCAAACCCGGGGGCAAATTTATAAACATGGGAAAATATTTATATTTTGTTACCATAGCAACCATTTCTCCTATCTTTTCTATGGAGTACAAGAGTAAATTGGTCTTCAGAAGATTTCAATAGCCCTCGGGGCTTGGTGTAGAGGTTAGCTTGCTAACATCATATACCAAACGTCGCGGGTTCGGACCCCAGGCAGTCCGATGATATTATTTAAGCCATTTGGATACCAAATGGCTTAAATAAGAATGCCTGGACCCCAATAATAGATAATTTCAAATAACGGTTATCGTCAAAGTCTTAAATGGCCTAAGTTGCCGAAAAGACTGTGTGAATGTGAGTGTGAGTGAGAAAAAAGTATGAATGTTTAAAAAAAAAAAAAAAAAGATTTCAATAACAAAATGAGAATATACATTTGAAAGACCATCTAAAAAATAATTGATTTTTGAATTTTAATCAAAATCATTGAAGCGAATTTTGCAAAAATCGAAATAGACTGAAAAAGTACATCAGTAAAGTACTAGTACTCTTTGGCCAATTTTGTTCAAAAGCTTCGTGTCACGTCCCATGGGGGTGCCTAACTTAAATATAAAATTTCAACCTCCTAGCTCTTTTTCTTGAGATATTTTGATCACAGACACACACACAGACAGACACACACACACACCATATTTTTTTTTTTTTTTTTTTTTTTTTTATTATTCGGTGAACATCAAACCAATTCCCGCAAGGAACCTGATGTCACCCATTTATTGGTCCTCTTTTCTTTACATTACAGATCTTTTTTTTTAATTATTAATAATTACAATTAAATATTATAATGCATTTAAAGGTAATGTACTTCACGGGGAGGGACTCTTCCGCCGGATGGTATTCGAGGCGCTACCTCGGACGCGGCCGTCGATTTCTTGCTCTTGAGGTGGTCATAAAGAAGCGCGCAAAGTTCATGTGTGAACCCCACAACACTCTGGTGGTAATATGACTTAGGGTTCCACGTGTGACTCCGAGTGATGTAAGGGCCTGGATTGAGTTAAGGGACCAAACTCCCTTCCAAGAAAGTGTTACACCTTCCACCCAGAAACGAAGCTTTCCGTGGACCCTTTCTGCGGCCTCATAGAGCGGTCTCAGGTCGTACTTCTCGATCTTCTGTTGGTTTACAACGTCCAGCTCTTGGGCTCCAGAGACGACTTGAGTGTCTATAAATACACCGGCACCATCCCGTATAGCTAGAATGTCCGGCTTCAGCACACCATTTGATGTTCGGTAAGATCTTTCACGCTCCACCTTCCAGCCGGAGCGACTGAGAGAGTTGGCCACAATCGAGCATACGGCATCATGCCTCAGGATTCGACCCCCATGAGATCGCCAGCAGTGCTGAACTATGTGGGCAGTAGTCTCTCTGGAGCCGATGCATCCCGCTCTGCAGTTCTTGTTTCCTGGTTGTGTCCCCCGTCGCATTCTCACTCTAGAAGGCAGTGCATTGATCCATGTTCGAATATAGTGAACCCAGTCGGATCCGCGAATGGAATGAGCATTCTCATTTATCCACTTGGTAGATGCCGTTGACTTAGATGCTTCTTTCAGCTCAATACCATCTACGGATCTATATAGGATTTCAGCCCAGTACTTTTCGCGCATGGTCTTCGTGCGTAGGAATGTATTGTCGTTTTGGAGGCCACGTCTAGCCCAGTCAAGTCTAGTTTGTATGTAGTGGCTGCGATGGGCCGCTTGTACCGCTTTCAATGAGGACATTTCGAGTGCATCGAGACGTTCGAAAACGAGCCCCGGAATATGGGTTGAAAGGGATGGAATACCCAACCCTCCATCCTTAATCGAGGCATGGAAGAAAGCGTTGATCGTATCGTGCGGCAACCTAAGCCATTTCCTTAAAGCCTTCCTGATTCTTGCGTCTTCTCTTCTAAGATATTCAAGATTGACACGTCCCAGGCATAGCTTATGTAATAGACTGGGGATAAGATGGGATCGTAGAACGTGGACCTTCTGCTGGGGTTTTAGAGGGGCTTTCGAGATGACTTCGATGTTCGTAGCAAGGTCTCCGGCAACTTCAACTGGGCCATCATATTTAAACAGAACTCCTAGGTATTTCCAGGTTTCAGTTATTGAAATAGTGCCCAAAGGGTTGTCGTTACAGTCGAAGAAAGGTGTTAGATCGACTTTGTTTACTCTTCCAGATAGCCCCTTAATTAGAGACAGGGTCCGACTCTTCCTGGGATTAATCTCAAGACCAAAGCGCGCCAAAGACTCTTCGACCGCCCTTAAGTTCATTTCGAGGCCTCTTCTGGATTCCGATAGAAGAACCAAATCATCGGCAAAGGCAAGAGCGTTAATTCGAGTGCCTGGCTCCAGCTCGTACCCAACTTCTCTTCTACAATCCGCCAGGACGCTATCCATTATAAGGTTGAATAATGGCGGTGACAGCGGATCGCCCTGACGAACTCCTCTTGCCTGTTCTAAAGGAACCGAGCTTTCACCCCCGTGTTGGAAGACAGTTCGTGAATTCTGGTATAATTTACGGAGATATGCTGTTATCGTGGATGGAATACCGGCGCATTCGGCTTGATGGATAATCGATTCATGGGACACTGAATCGAAGGCCTTTGAAACGTCCAGTATGGCAGCATAGCAGGTCCTATGAAATCTGTTGGAGTGGTCGAGACAAGCAGATAATATGGCGACATTTTCTGCGCATCCATCTACAGGGCGAAATGCCCTTTGTCTTGCGTCATTAGGAATTTTCATAAGTCTTGCGGCCAGAATTTTGTTCAAATGTCTCACAAAGACACCCGGCATGGAGATGGGTCTGACTTCACTGGGAGTTGAGACTTCGGGCCCCTTCGGAATAAATACTGTTCTTGATAGGCATAGATGGATTGGAAGATCCTCGAGAGACAGAACGATATTACAATAGGTGGCCTGAAGTAAGGGCGGAACTGCGTTCCACAAAGAGGCTGGTAGACCATCGGGGCCTGGTGCAGATCCAGAGTGAATTCTGTTCTGTATGCATTCTGGTACCGATATTGGAGCACCAAGAATCTTAATGCAAGGTCGTTTTGGGAGATTGGGGGCCACCGCGGTCCCAGTTGTGGCAAAAAGGCGAGCCCAGTAGTCTTTGAGTTCTTTGAGAGAGAGGTGTTGAGTTTGGTTGTTAGTGGGTGCAAGCACCTCGCGGGACGCTTTGGTACGATTAATCTTCCAGAGTTTTTGAATCCGGGCGTAGAGTCTCCTCTTTTTTTGTCTGTTAGAAGTGTATATTGGATTTACAGGTGTTCTTTTTTTGCGATATAATTCTTCATGATGAAGCTTAAAGTCAGGAAAGACCGATCGCAACCATCCTACGAGGAGAGAGCCCGCTTCGGATGACCGGTCCGCGGCGGAGAGAGCAGCAATACGAAGAAGCCCGGTCGACCAACCAAGACGGTCGTCGAGCTCGCCGGCAGCTTCTCTCAACCAGTGGCAGATGCGGTCGCCATCATTATTGTCGGAGTTAGTGTGGTCATGTTCGGGTAGCAAGTTGACATCATCGGTATTTCTGTTGGACATTTCCTGATTGCGGAGTCTTGCCGAAGCTTCCGCAACCATTGTACTGTATTCCCTGATACTTCTAATATATCTGATGGAGCGTTGGGACCTTTCTGGGAACCGATTATGAAGGAATGCTACTATATCCTTTACTCCTGCTCTTCGGGCTTCGGCTTCTGCCGTGGAAAACAATAGCTTCTCTTCAGTAGTCCAACGACGCCTCTTCTCGGCTATTTGAATGTTAGCGTTCGACAGTTCTTTGTGAGCCTTTCCCATATGCTGTTTAAGTCCCAAGGGATTCTTAAAGGCACGAAGACATATCGAGCATACTGTGGATACAGGTGGTGGAGTTTGATCGCTGTGGTCGGTCGTAAGTGGACTGCCTGACGAACGATTATCCAGAGACGAAACGGCCGCAGCCCGTGGCCGCCCATCGCTGGTCCGGGTGACGTCATTGGACGTACGCACCCTATCCGAGGCTTCTTCATTATCAGACAGACCATGTCGCGAAAACCACTTTTTGGATTCAGGGGACCTCAAAATGTGTATATCCATCAAAATCTCGACATCGAATTTTTGACATGAATCCAATACTTTCTCTCTCGCTATATATATTAACATATATATAGAGGTAAGAGAATGTAAAAAGGGAAAAATGGCTGACATAAAGGAAAGGAAAAATGTCAGCATTTGCTCGTGGTCGTCATTCACGACGTACTCACTAGAAGTGAGCCACTGAGTGGGAATATACATTTGAAAGACCATCTAAATAAGTATTAGTACTAATACCTTAAACTAATTATTTGATTAGATATTGGTGTATTATAAAATTAGTGTTTTTACTTTCTCTTACCTATGTATATATGTAATATATATATATAGAGAAAGTATTGGATTCATGTCAAAAATTCGATGTCGAGATTTTGATGGATCTTCACGTTTTGAGGTCCCCTGAATCCAAAAAAGTGGTTTTCGCGACATGGTCTGTCTGTCTGTGTGTGTGTCTGTGTGTCTGTGTGTCTGTGAACAAAATATCTCAAGAACGAAAAGAGCTAGGAAGTTGAAATTTTATATTTAAGTTAGGCACCCCCATGGGACGTGACACGAAGCTTTTGAACAAAATCGGCCAGAGAATACTAGTACTTTACTGATTCACTTTTTCAGTTTTTTTCGATTTTCTCAAAATTTGCTCCAACGATTTTTTTTTAAATTCAAAAATCAATTATTTTTTAGATTCTCTATAAAATGTATATTCTCATTTTGTGATTGAAATCTTCTGAAGACCACTTTACTCTTGTACTCCATAGAAAAGATAGGAGAAATGGTTGCCATGGTATCAAAATATAAACATTTTGCCATACTTATAAATTTTACATCTTGAATTCAATTGTACCTTACTGTCGGAAACTAAATACATGTCGACACAAAAAATCTGGTGTGACAAGCACAGTACACAACTTTCGATTACCGAAGGTAAGAGAAAGTTGTGTGCTGTGCGCCAGTCACACCAGATTTTTATGGTTTAAAGCATTCACCTGTAAGTAAATTCAAGTTCAAAATTGTATTCCTATATTAAAATCTGAATAAGTCATTTGGTGTGATCGTATGGCCTATCTCAGTTTATATAGCAGACTGTTAATCAAATATTCTTTTCGCTAATGAATATTTATTGTTCACTCTAAAATACCTTTTCTCCTTCTACTGTCAAGTATTGCAGGATATTTATTTTAGTGACTGGCAAATTTTAAAAATATTTTTAAATGAACTATATTGTGTCGGAGCAAGTGCACAATACTTGAAAACGACTGCAGAATAAGCAGTCGAAATGTTGTACAGTATTTAATTAATAACAAATGTGGTCTATAATTAAAAACTCCCATAATAAGAACTATATTTAATAGGGAGAAAAAAATATCTTCAGATAAAAATAAAAATCTATTTTCCTGATTAATCATATAATCTCCATAAAATGCCACTATACTTTCTTAAGCTTTAGGACAGGACAGCAGATAGGCTCGAGGCCGAAACCTTTAAAGTTCAAGCAGGAGGCTCGTGGCTAATCGGATAAGCTGCGGATTACGAATCTAGAGTTGTTCACCCAACTCGGGTTCAAATCCCACTTGCCGTGAAAATTTTTCCAAAAAAAAAAAAAAAATAACCCGCCGCGGAAAAGTGAGAAATTTTTCTTTAATATTTCTTACTTTATTAGTGAAATGCACAGTTAACTTGGATATAAGGGGAAGTGAGTTTTTGTTGGTGTAGGTCGGGGGTCCGTTGACTTGGTGCAGTGGATGCCCCGGAAAGGCTAGAGATCCTGGGTTCGGATTTCGAGGGGCTTTTGTTAAATATATCTATGACTAGTTTATTGAATACTAATATCTTAATCAAATACGAAAAATATTTAACAAAAAATAATTTATTTATTTTTAAAAGATAGCTGTTTCAAGAAAAGAAGAATATTTAAAAATATTTTCCTTCTTAATCCTTAAGTGGTCATGGAAAAAAATATTTTTAAATAAAAAGAGCGCATATATTTGGATTTCAGAGTATTTTTTTTGAGAGAGAGAGAGAAGGGAAAGAAGGCCCATATTAATATTCAGCCCAAGGGATTGGCAAGGCTCTCGGCTCTGTTTTAGGGATAACCGAAAAATTTGCATAATACATAATAGGCCTACATCTGATTAAAGAATAATATAGAGTAATTTTTTTTATTTATTACCTTTGTGACTAAGTATAATAAGAAATTTGACTAAGTATAATAATTTTAACCTAAGCAGAAGCTTATCTTCTTGATTTTGAATTTTTTTTTTATCTAGTTTGATAAAAACTTTTTTGATAAAGAATATATTTCTTGTAGTAGCTTATTTAGAAAAAAAAACGAGCAAATAATAAATAATATATGTTTAATATTTCTGAAAATGATTGTGTTATTTTCAGAAGAATTGAAGACAAAATTATAACATTTCAAGAAAATTTGTCTAAATTTGACCGGCCGAATCTTGGTTAATATTGGGTCTACAATTTCGTTTAATGTACCATATTTTAGTTAATTTATTTTGTATTGAGCTATGATATACGTGCACAGAATATGCTTAGTTTACGAGATATAAGCTAAAATCTGAAAAAGGCTAACATTTTTGAGCTTTTTGCCCTCCTCTCAGGGTTCTCGAGGTCGAAAACTTAGAATAGACATCCTACCTATAGTACCCCCAAATGACCTGTAAAGATTATTTTAAATAAAATTTCTGACAAGACTGCAGGTTATGTGAGTCACAGGTGGACGAGAGAGGGGAAGAGGTAAGGGAAGGGAGAAGAGGTTAAGAAGTTGCCTTTTGGTGGTAATAAAAGGAACGAATAGGCCCTTTATTTATTAAATTTCATTAACTTCGGAATATTTTCCAGCTAACATGGGCGTAACTAGAGAATTTGGCTGGGGGGTCATGGGACCGGCTATCCTCCGGGGGGCCTGAAATTCCCCATATTTTTTCAATTTTTCTTGGGTCGGGGAGCTTTGGTGGGGGGGGGGGGCGAGCCTTCTGGAAGGGGCCGAGCCCACCCTGGCACCTCCCTAGTTACGCCCATGCTAACCCCCTATTTTTCATTATATCGACTGGACTCCTACAAATACAAAGAGATTAATTTAAATATTTAATATTTTAAGAAATATAGGAACTAATTTGGGACAAAGGGAGTATTTTTTTGAACTCAGGGAAATATAAGACGCCGAAAATTTCCAAATCGTTTTTGATGATACTTTGTAAAAAATAAAGTAAAAAGTGGGTAAAATGATATTGATAGAAGGATTTTGTTGAATTTATCATTATAAAATTAATTAATAAATTTTTCTTTGGCTGGAGACTGTGTATAGTATTGGTGATGGGTAGGCAGCCTGGCTGCCAACCCATCACCAATACTATAAAATTAATTAATATTTTAAATAAAATTTCTGACAAGACGGTAGGTTCTGTGAAAGTCACAGGTGAACGAGAAGGGGTTAAGAAGTTGCCTTTTGGTGGTAATAAAAGGAACGAATAGGCCCTTCATTTTTTAAATTGAAAAATTCATGTTTGACGTATTCAAAATTTTAAAAATAAAAATTATAATATATGTATATTGTTATGTTATGTATATTCTAATTTGATTTTAAATTTTGATTAGATTTTGAATTAGTCATAAAGGAAAGAAATGGAAAAAAATAAATAAGCACAATCACCTTGCATTATCTATCACCACTCAACTCTTTGTTTGTTATTTAATAAAAATGAATCATTTAAAGGAATTTCCCCCTCCGAAGTTTCCATTTAAGATTTCCGGATGGATTTTCGGAATAGTTTTTATTTAAATTTTTAATCCTTTTAGTTTTTAATACACCTCGCTTCCAACACCTTCGTTTTCTATTAGGTTTATAGGTAATAAGGAAGAAGAGAGTGAATTCTTTAAATGCAAATTAAATAAATTTTTAAGTGCCTATTTAAGCATAATTTAATGAAAATAATTGTATGTTAGTGTGAAGACAAGTGATTAAAATTAAATTCTGCTTCTCTTCTTCTTCTTCTTCTTCTTCCTTGTTTTATTTGTTTCTGCTTCAAAGACCGTAACTAAGAGTGAATTCATTTATGAATGGCAGACAGGCGAGTTTTTTTTTTATTTTTTTAATTTCACTTTCTATGACCTCGTAGCAAAAAAAAAAAATCTTTACGTAGGCTTAAAAAGTAAAACTGTGCTTCGAGTTGATTCATCAAAAATTCCATTAAAAGAAAGAAAATATGGTGGGAATAGTTTTGAAATTTTTGACATTTAAATTAAAAAAAGAAAAAAAAATCTCAGAACACTTGTGACCTTTTATGGGGCCTTAAGAAGGTAGATGGATTTGTCTGTGAATCAAAGATTACTTCCTTATTTCTCGTGAATAAATAAAAAAATATGGCGTGACTGGTCGCACTGCACAAAACTTGCGGTAATTGAAAGTTGTGTTCTATGCTTATCACACCAGATTTATTTCAGTTTCAGGCAGCAGGGTACTTTAGAATTCAAGATGTAAAATTTACAAACGTGGAAAAATATTTATATTTTGTAAGCATAGCAACCATTTCTTCTATCTCTACTATGAAGTACAAGAGTAAAGTGTGCTTCAATTGTGAAAATGAGGAGATATATTTTAACTCTTTAAATCTAATAAATATGAATTTTAATCAAAATCATTAGAGTTTTTAAAAATTTCGTCAAGGAATTTTTGACATGAATGCATTTCTATATAACATGTAGACAAGCAAAAGTAAAAATTATATGAAGAAAGGTACAAACTTAATATCTCAAATATGTATTGAGATATAAACATTTTTCTACTCATTGTCAGTCAAAGTTACCTAAAGTACGAGCCATTTTGTCATATTTCTCATATTTTCCAACTCATCATTCAAAATAAACAACGGCTCCAAATCCTGGCTAACCCGCCTTCAGCGAGCTTTACCACTTGTCAGGGGGCTGCGCCCCTGGACCCCTTTCTCGCCTTAGGCGAGCAAATACATCAGATTTATTCTTGCTCACTGTTTGAAAATTTTCTCTATGACTTAAAGTTTTAAATTTCCCTCTCTGACTTCGCTTCCTCTCACTCTAACCATTCAGCGAGAGAGATTGGCAAACAGGCACATAAAATGGAAGTCTGTGGCTTGCGCTTTATACAAAAGTATGATATCGAGGGTTGAGAACTTGAGGCTCTTTGTTGAAAAAAAAAAAAAAGAAAATTTTCATAAAAAATTCTGTTTTTTTTTTTTTTATTGTATCCCTAAAAAACAATAACTGAATCTTGCTTCCGTTTGTGTTTGAAGATTATTTTAATAAAAGAATTTGATTTTCGGTTCACTCATACTGTAGCCGAAACGTTTTAATTTTTACAAATAAACCATAGTCAAACGGAAAAAAAAAATTATTTTCTTATTACAATCACAAACAGAAGCAAGTTTCAAAAAAAACACCATGTTTTTTTTTACCATATTTATTGTTTTTTTGGGACACAATAAAAAACACGTCTATCGAAATTTTTTATAAAAAATTTCTTTGAGCGCCGCATTTTTTTCAATAATGAGACTCAAGTTCCCAACACAACTGTGAAAGCCTAAACTCTAAAATGTGTTTGTAATAATTAAAAAAATAAAGGGTTGGTTCCCAAAAAATATTTGAGCATTTTTTGTTGAAAAGATACCCGGTACTGTAAATTATTAGTACCACTTTGACCATGCAAAGTGAAATAGAAAAAATAAACTGAGTTTTAAGTTATATTTCAACTATTAGCTGGGACCATTCTCAAATTCATATATAAATCTCTTTTTCCTTTTGACAAAACTTAGCACCCAAATTTAAGCAAGAGCGAAACGCTGTTTTATTTTTATAATTAAAAAATTAATCTTGCTTTGTTTAAACAAAAAAAAAAACTCAAAACGTTGATAGTTAATAATTGTCATTTGCTTAGTCAGGCCATTATTTCTTAATTTAATGTTTACTAATAAAGTAATACTATGTAAATGTACTCTTGAATGATTCACTACATAGCAGAACGGAAAAAAAAGAATTAATTAGCAAGAGAATATTTTTCCTCGTATTTATTATTAATAAGGTATTTATAATGAAAGATAAAGAGAGAAGAGAATGAGGGAGGGAAAGCCTATCTAACAAACTTTAATATAGCATTAAAATTAATGGCTATGAATTTAGTATTTGAGTTACAAACTTGAGAAAGACAAACAATCACAATGTGATCTACGGACACGTAGAGACTATTTTAATAAAATTTAGTGGAAAACAAACAAGAATATCGTCGTGGAAATGGCAATACGTCCAAAAATCAAAGTTTTCAGGAGGGACAAAAAACTGTTCCAACATGTCATTATGCTTCCAATTTATTTCTTAAATGCTTAAACATTATTTATTTTACCTTAGAATGATAATGCCGTAAAATTTTTTGTGTTGTGCAGATCAACAAGTTGGCCATAGTGGTGCAGTAAAAAAAGATCAATTTTTTTGACATACGACATATTGCGGTTTCCAAGTCGATATATATTTGACTAAGTTAGAATAACATTTAAAAATAATAATCCAGAAAAAGAGTAAACATCAAATATTCTAAAATGTCAATTGCAATGATGCAGAGTTCGAGGTGGTTTTTAAATTGTTGCAGTCGGCGACCAGCTTTTTGTTTTTTCAAAACCATCAAAATGGTTGTTTTTTATAAATTCTTCAATAGTAGAAACACACGTTTGTTGAAATTATTTCTTTTCTTATTGCATGAATATTCCTGATAGAAGACAAGTTTCTTTTGTTATATTGGATATCAATTTAGAAAAATAGCGACGGAATTTAAATAGCTACAGAACCAGGAAGAAGAGCTTAAATTAGTGATTTCCGTTCTCTGTGCCGAAGGATTTCTAAAGTGTGCCATCAAATTTTGGCCAAAACAAAATCAATACTACTGGAAATTATCAGTCTTTACAACAAATACTCGATGGCTAGCTTGCTTTTCCTGGGACATCCAACCTAGGTTTAGAATTGAAGTGGATGGGATAGCTCGATGATTGATAAGGAAAGAAATTACAAAGCCCGTGACCCGTGGGTCAGAGAGAAGACATGCCTAAGGTCCCGGGTTCGCTTTTCATCCCAAGCGAGAGAAAAATTTATTTCATTGGAATTGGCTACCAATCATTTGAAATAAATAGGAATGGTGTCTAAATGACCTTAGTTGTCGAAAAAGACCTTAAGCAAATTTAAAAAAAAAAAAAATGCAATTTTAATGAGTTTTCGAGAAGAGGCAACTCATGGTATGCAGATATACAATTGAGAGAAATTAAAAAACCAAATAATAATAACATTATGTTGCCCCAGGGCCCTGGTGTAGTGGTTAGCATGCTGGTCATTTGTAGCAAGGGTCACGGTCCCATGTAACAAAAATTTATTTCATTTGAATTGGCTACTAATCCAATTTAAATAAATATGGACGGGGTCTAAATCGCCTCCCTCCAATGCCAAAAAGACCTTAAATAAAAATTAAAAAAAAAAAATAGAGATGAAGAAGAGAGAGAAAAACATAATTTATTTATGGTCATTATAATACAATCTTCAGGTCCGCGCTTTTAATTTGTGTTGTTTGATGGCGAAATATTTTTTGACGTTTCAGAGTTCATATGAAATTTTTATATTTTAAAAAAATAAAAAAAAACTTTTTATATTTTATATTTGTTGATATGATAAAAGTTTATATATGAACTCACAAACGTCAAAAATAACATAAATTAATAACGCGGACTTGAAGATGATTTTATACTGACTAAAATCGATCGTACAGAGTATAAAATTAACATAATGTCATTTGTTTTGGTTTTTTTTTAATTTACTCAATTTTTACTTGCACTTTCCGCTGCATTTGAAGAAGAAAAGCTGAAATGCTTTCTAAAATTAGAGAGGGCGCTGGAGGGGGGAGTTGAGTATGCAAAATGTGAGGACCGAATTCTGACAATGGATTTGGGCTAAGAATAGCTCCCAGAATAAGGATCCGGATCTTGCCAGGCCAATTTTTGGTCCAATTTTTTTTTACCCCCACTCCTCTTATTTGTATAGGAAATAAATGGAATGCATGCTAAGATGATGTGAAGACTTGCAATTATGGTCAAATTCTTATACTTAAAACCTCAAACAATGAAAAAACTATCTTGTCAGCAACTGCGGTCATCCTCTATAGTCCCCTGAAAAGTACTATCTTGCCGCCAGACCTATATTTGTTTTTAAAAAAAAAAAAAAAAAAAAAAAAACGATTTTCCCACTCACACACATGCACACAGTTTTTTCGGCAACTTACGCCATATCGTTGCCTGAATCACGTAGTGACGTATCTCAATTTCCATCATTTTTCAGGAGAGCTGTTTTATAGTTCGTGTTGTTATATTAAATGTATAGATACGCAAAAATATCTATTGGGGTCTAGGCATGACCAGTCTGACACTAATGACTGAAAAGGGGAGAGAATAATTTTAAAAAATGGGAGAAGAATGGCAGGGCGATTTGCTATTTTTGCCCCAATTCAAGGCCTCGTTAAAGTTATTTTAATTTTTGATAGACTTATTTTCTTACATTCTTATATTTTGATAAAGGAAAGTCTTAAACTTTTTTTTTTACAAATAAGGAAGCAAAAAAAAGAACAATAATATGTGCATCAATTTTAATAATTAAAATAATTTTTATATAACAATCTCAAGAGTTATTTAAAGTAAAAATGAATTTATAAAGGAAAAATTCCAAAAGAGGGACAGACAAACACACAAATACCAAGACGCGTGAATACGGGGATAACTCAAAATCATTCATTATATTATCTGTCTGAATATGTGGTGTGTGTGGTTTATAGAGAAAACGGAAGTTGATTATTTTCTAAATCGAATTTAAATATATGATATGTTTAAAATAAATTTCAAATGATAGAGTTATGATGAGTAACTAAGTAATATTAAATAAAATTATTATTACTCGCTAAGCTCGTTTTACGTAATCATAAAAAATTTCCGATTTTGTTCAGTTAGCATATTAAAATAAGCTTTGGGAAGAGTGACGTTGTGATACCTAGCTCTCTCTACGTATCTACAATAATAGCAGGCTGGAGGATAATAATTTTATTTCTCAAATGACGTAAATGCTTTTAAATCATAATCAAGGGACAAAAAAAGGTGTAAAACGAAAACTGGGGTCGGAGAGAAAAATAAAATTAAATAGCAGCCATCTTTGAATGTATTTGCAAACACATAAATGTCACCTGGCCTTGTCAGTGAATGCTTATAGGGCGAGAGATGTTTACTTTTCTAGGTTTCTCTTGCTTGTCTATGTTCTCTCAAAAATAAATGAAAATTCATCTACAAAATAATTTTGCAACGTCCTCCTCAATCACGCTCCTGCTGCCCTTGATATTAACGCTATCGGGATCAGCTGATGGCTAAGTAATTTTATTAAAAGATCAAAAGGTAAGTTAATTGATCTGTTCGACTAATCAAGTTTTTTTTTTTCATCGTATGGCAGAGCAGATAAAACGAGAGTAAATTTTACGGATCTACTAGATATTTCATAAAATTAAAATTCAAGGTATTAAATTTGTGAGTTGTTATTGAAATGGTAAACATAAAGTTGATGTGAATAAATAATTGGGGCAAGCTGGGTGTTCAGAATTAACGATAAATTGTCAGATAGTGTTAGGGCGTCTAAAGAAAAGTCCACTTGTTTTTTGCGAAAGATTTGAACGATAAAAATGTATTCAAATAATATTTACTATCAAATAAAGACCCTACTAAATTAACCTTATATAAATGAATGCAATAAGAAAAGGAAACAGTCGAGTCTTGAAAAATTAATAAAAAAGTTTATTGTTTGGGAGAGGGGGACAAGCGGAGATCCCACACTTTATGGGTCCTCAAGCATGAGAAGATTAATGACTCATCCGCTCTCCCTAAAACCGCGAGGTATAAGGACGGGATCTAAATATATGTCATATGTCGAAAAAGACCATAAAATAAAAGGAACGAGAGTTCTTTCTCTTTCGATCTTGTATAAACAATCCACAAAATTCAGTATCTGAGCATTGCAATTGAATCGTTTATTTCAGAAACCACCTAAGGACAAAATTTCAAAAAATGTGTTTTTGGTGCTAGTGTACAATTTAAAGGTAAATACATCTTTTAGTGCCGAAATAACCAATGTTCCTCATCAGCAATGCTATTTGGCAGCCTTGAAAATAATCCGTTTATTTCCAGAAAGAACCCAAGTGCCGTCGCTTAGGTTCTTTCTGCCAGTAAATTTCACTCGTGCCCTGTAGACATCACGTGTTTTGTGACTTGCAGCCGTCGCTTAGGTTCTTTCTGCGGTAAATTTCACTCGTGCCCTGTAGACATCACGTGTTTTGTGACTCGCAGCCGTCGCTTAGGTTCTTTCTGCGGTAAATTTCGCTCGTGCCCTGTAGACATCACGTGTTTTGTGACTCGCAGCCGTCGCTTAGGTTCTTTCTGCAGTAAATTTCACTCATGCCCTGTAGACATCACGTGTTTTGTGACTTGCAGCCGTCGCTTAGGTTCTTTCTGCAGTAAATTTCACTCATGCCCTGTAGACATCACGTGTTTTGTGACTTGCAGCCGTCGCTTAGGTTCTTTCTGCAGTAAATTTCACTCATGCCCTGTAGACATCACGTGTTTTGTGACTTGCAGCCGTCGCTTAGGTTCTTTCTGCGGTAAATTTCACTCATGCCCTGTAGACATCACGTGTTTTGTGACTCGCTGGTTTGATTCAAAGGTTACCTAACATTGAGTAGTTAGTTTTCGTGAGTTTTCGATGAAAATTAGGTGTTATTTTGTTGTTTTATTATTGCATTATATAGTTCTTAAGCCATGTCGGATTGTTCAGATGATGAACCTATTCCCAAGCATAGGCGTGGTGTTGTGCATGAAGAAAAATACAAACGGAACATTATTCGGAATGCTAGGCTCAAAGGACTGCAGTACATCTCTGTATATACGCTGTTGTATATAGACATACTGTAGCGTGTAGTCTACTTTGTATTTTTCGATTTAGGCATAGTAAAAACACTCTTTTTTCATACTTAAGTGTGTCATTTACTTACCTTTGATACCAAAACAGGTAAAAATTAATGGTTTGACTTAATTTCAATAAAATTTTTAAAAAATCACTCGTTTATTTCAGAAACCACCTAAGTGCAATTTTCAAAAATTAATTACTCAAAAAACTTAAAGGAAAAAAATAATTTTAAATAGATTATCCCAATAGCATGTTTATGATTTGATTAAAAAATAATCGAAGTAGACTAGACCTATGCTTGGCTGCAAAACAGTTTTTTTTAGTTTTCCGAAAGTTGAAAAAAACGCACTTAGGTGCTTTCTGAAATAAACGATTC